>JAGKRU010000007.1:337240-382112 GCA_022884055.1 Russula griseocarnosa | reverse complement strand
GTCTCACGCTGTTTCATTCTCGTAAAGGTAAATTTTTCCGTCGAGCTCATGCTCCAGTAATTTCTAGCCAACGAAACTCACAGGCCCACAACTACGACTATGTCACCTAATTGGGACGCGAAAGACCGGAAAAAAATTCTGCTACTGTATCCTTTTGCGGGCCACACCGCACAGCGCTTGAGAGGAAGTCGCAGCGGGCACTTTGACGGGTGCTGTAGGAGCCTCGAATACATGCAAGTGGTGGTACTTCGAGCGGAGCGCACGAGAAAACGTAAACCTCAAGTGAGGTGCCCACTTCGGTGCTTCCCTCTCTCGTTCTTGTGACATGGCGCAGATCCAAGCTTCGTTTTGCGCCCTTCCGCTCGGTGCCTTACCACACTCATTTCCGCATTTTAATACTTACCACGCGCGTGGCCAAGTGCTGTCCTGTTATTTAAGAAGAGGATGTCTCTTACAGTAAAGCGTTTGACGGCCGAATAATCCGACCCTAGGCCGGCGTGAGCGTAAGGAAGACGTCCTGCGCGGGCCACACTACGGGGCAGAATATATGGCCTGCTTTCTACATTGGCTGCTTCTCGGTCCTCCTGGTACAGTATTCTTTCATTCTGGGATTATGTTAATTTTATATACACGTGACTGTGTATCCACTTATAACCCACTCCGACACTTCTTGGCCATTCTGAATTGAATACCCCGCGTTCCGAAAATAGCCTTGCGTTCTCGATCTGGACATCTCCCTCCCGCCCTTTCTTATCCTCGTCTTTTCTAGAAACAACGCTTGTACATGCGCAGCAACATTTATATCACGGTGATTGCTTAGAATACAGTACCGCACATAATTCCGTGCCATCCAGCGACAAAATTAGTTCCACATACACGAGATATGAGTACCACTGTACCCAGACAGAGACAAGCGGGAAATCGGTGCCCACATACGTCACATAGTAGTCATCGTAGTTATAGACAGGGTTGTGAACCCAAAACTGGTATACTGCGGAGGATGATATGGGAGAGGGAGAACAAGAATAAGTACACCACTGTACGAAAGCCAATTATGAAAGCCTGAAGGGGTGACGCGGGTCTAGGTAGCAACCGCGAGATGGGTGGACAGCCGGGTGGATCACATACACGTCCAAGTAGTCTCTATAGATGAATCAGAGTTACGTGCGTACGCGCCTCAATGAATGAGGTAAATGCCTCACCAGCAACGGTGCTCCAAAACACCCGACTTCCTGTTTCAAAGGGACCCTCCAATCACAATCGTATACAACAAGAAATTACCTTGACAGTCCATTACCGACAAGAGGGATCTTCAGTAGAGTTTGCGTTACTATGTGCGGTCGACCTGAATATGTTCCTTATGTTCAAGAGTGAGACGCTCCACTGCAAGGAACAGTTGACTAGGTACATAATGATTACCTCGCGAACTTCTTTTACTAGAGAACATGAAATTAGCCGTGTCAAACTTGACGTTTTCTGTTTCCTATAACCGAATCAAAAACAAAAAGTTGAGAAGTCAATTTGAAGCTTCTCGGGGCGTAAAGTGCTGTGTCAACGAAAAACCCGGTGTTGACACGCACTAACACTTTGATACGCAAACCAGCGAGGATTTGGAAGTGTAACGCGCAATTGACGTATGCATGGGTTGCCTCTCCACGGGGAAGAGGAAATAAATAGACGACCAGTGTCTCTAGCCGAGGCATGGCCGAAATCCGTTGAAATAGATATTTGGCGGTTGGATGGGTGGCAGACGATAATACGGAGCGAGACGGGGCTCACGGAGCTCATAAGTGGGATCTATCGGAAGTGCGTAACCTCAGTCTGTGATGGCGAAGGTGTTGTGTTCAAAAATTGATAGCCATGATGAACTCGAGCTTCTACCGACTTGGAAAAACTTGAAGGGTCATAAAGCACAAGCGGAGCACGCGATCACGATGTGAAGTGCACAGATTATTCCTCCTTCATCTAGAAGATGAAGAGGGAATAATCTGCAACATCGATGTTCCAGCATGTCAGCAACGGACGTGCCATGTGCACAAACGAGGCAAAGGTTAGGTAGGAGGCTGATCCAAGTATGAGGTTTCAGCATCTTTGACAAACGTGCGCAGGGCTTGTACCACCAGAGTTCGTCTCATTTTCTCCCACGAGATAAGGAAAATGTCACCTTCGTCTTCACCTCAAAAAACTGGCCAATAGAGAGAAAATAGATTGAGAAGAGAATCATCATTGAGGGGGTGGATAGACGCGTTAGGTCGACTAATGCCAGTGGACCAAGTCAGATCACAGGCTAATAACGGAGCGAAAGGCATACCTCTGTCATCATTGAGACAATGACCCGCTGTAAATCTGCTGATAACTTTTGGCGGCTTGAAGGAGAGTAAGATGAGACCCATGCCAGGGACAGGGTGTTATTTGAAGACAGATCTGTGTGGGAACGTGGACTGAAGGCACCACTACTTGCTGTTATGCACCCTGGCCATTTGTCTAACTGTACAGTTCTGGCGAGGCGCCACGGCGAACTCCGACCCTCTTGTCAGTTTCGGAAATTTCCGTCTGACGACAGGTAAAGTTCCCGCCTCACGATCTCGTCATCGCTCCCCATACAATATCTCACATTATCAGCGATAGAAGCATATACAAGTTCAGAATAGAATCGCGCCTCGGAGAGAGAAAAAGTTATACAGTGCATGGATGTATTACCGAACATGTCATCCGAGCTGTACAGTATAGTTAGAGTTGTGATGCGGAATACTGTATCAAGGTTTTTACGGTGAAAGATACAAAGGGCAAAAGGAGAACCGTCACCACATGAAATGATATATATATATCGATGGGAGAGCCATATGTTTGAGGGATGTTCTATGTCGCGAAATCCTGGACGAACGGGTCATAGCCATAGTGGGGATGAAAGGCAGCAGGAGTATTGTACTGTTTCATTATCGGATATCGTCTAGGTCCCAGCAACTGAGCAACCCGATAGCAGGCGGGATCGACATCACACCTAAGAAAAGAAGGGTACAAGTGGGATTGAAAGAAAGCAATGGTAACAAAGAAAGAGGGGAAGTCGCTGGGTGATTAACGTATGTTCGAGTCAACTTCCCGGGCGCGCACCCTGAAAGTGACAACAGATACGGCAAAAACAATAATGTTCATAAAAAGAAGTTTGAAAGGGAGAGAATGTGAAACTCATCCGGGATGCTGTATGGAACGACTCGGAGTTTATCCGTTGAAACTCATAGCTCATAGCATCAATACGGAGAAATATTACCGCCAAGAGAAGTTCACAATGTACCGCTGGACAACACCCTAATGGTAGTCGCGGACGACTTTTATTGCCTGAACTCGAGCTGGTGCTAGCGCTCGGACCCGCGCCAGACGCGCTGTTCAAAGAGTTACTGGCGACAGTAAGCTGCCCAGAGATATCCGAAAACAAGAACAAAGAACGGGCAAACCCATCTCCATGACAGTGCATGACCGTGAATCTTGATGAGGGGAATACGAGAAACGATGTTCTAGTGCAAAAAAAGAAAAAAGGTTAGCATTTTAGGTCATGGCGTTGACAAGGAACGCATAGTACCGAAAATGCCTCCTTGAGCCGTGGGTACCAGATACTGATAATGGTTATATAGATTGACCATTTGATTTCCTCTTGCATCGTGAAATTCAATTCGTGTGTGAGTATGTTGCGCTCGACCGTGTTAAACGTGCTCGCAGACGTGAGTGCGGGGGTTTTACGAATGGCTTCAAAAAGCTTGGTCTTGGGCTGCGACGGACCAAGGTCACAGGGCGGCCTGCATTCTGGCGGGCATCGATGAATGGGTAAATGCATCACCGATAAAGGGGCTTCCAAAATATGTGAGTTCCTGTAGTTCAGGTAAAAGCTCAAGAGGAAGCTCTCCGTGCTCCAACCGTAGACAACGAGCGAGTTCCTCGACGAGCCCATCCTTGACGTGAAGAGTTTCCACGTTGCTAAACGACCTAATAAGGTTGCGCCACTCGATCCGGCTGACATCATTGTGCTCTTCAGATGACTGACTATGTACCTCGTGTTGAAGAGTGAGGTGCCCCACCGCAGAGAATACTTGGCTAAGCGAATTGCAAATTTGTGCCACGGAAGAGACCTGCCAGTCCAGGTGCCAGCAATGAACCGTTACAACAAAGGAATACGTGTGAGTCTCACGGAGAGACATCCCCACATGAATTTGCTTGTCGTTGAACATGATCACGGCTTGGTCAAACCTGAGGTTCTCTGTTGTGCTCAAAAACTGCGGGAGACGTGGAACGGAAAATGTGAGTTGCTTGAAGAGTCGAATTTGCAGGTTTTCGAGGCGAGGAGTCGTGATCCGACGAACAACAGCTTCCAAGTAGGCGCTAACGCCTCGGAACCAGAACAAGCGAAGGTTAGGAAGTGTAATGTGTGGCGTGATTGGGGTATGTGTGAGTTGCCTCTCCACATCACGGTTGGGAACAGGGAATGTGAAAGTGATCAGAAGATTCTCCAGCTGGGGCATAAATGACATCCACCGGAGCAGGACATTTGGTTGAAAGTAGGCGGATGTGTGCATGATCGCAAGATAGAGTGTGACAATGCCCACAGCAGTCGGGTGTAGTAATCGAGATCGTATTGGATAGGTGAACCCGCTCAGCATGAGGTGATATAGATTTGGTGCATGAAGTGTTTCGGGAGCATCAAGGCCGTATTTTCCTTCATAGGAGGCCCAAAATCAGGTATTCCAGGATCGGGAATTCCTCATCAATTTCCATGACAACCTTCCGCAGGTTCTGAACAGGCAAGGCAAGGCGGAGGTGGCGGACGCGATGACGCTGCTCGAGAGCAAGCAATATCCCTTCTTCATCTTCTGCACTGATGCCAACTTCACTACGGTAATCAACTGTGAGCGGAAGGAGAGGTGAATGCGCGAGCATATTTGCAACGGGCGTGCCATTTGTACAGACGAGTGAAAGACGCAGGTAGGATGCCGAACCAAGTATGACTTTTCGCCATCTTTGGCAAACGTGTGCGAGTCGATTCCACCAGCGTCCTCGGCCCACGGCACCGTCCCTCCTTGGAGACGGTTGAAGTCATCCTCTTCTTCGCCTAAAAACTTGGCCGATAGAGGTAAAATATGTTGAGCAGTGAATCATCATCAAGGATTTGGATCGATGCAATACGTGAACTATTTATTGCCCATTAATCACAAGTTGGTATGCATAAAAGGAGGAAGCGTACCTCTGCTGTTTTGCTAGTGACTCGTCACTCATTGCACTTGTCTAGTTGTTTCAGCGGATCGAAGGTGAGAGGTGGTTAATAAGTTAAGACCTATGTTGGCGAGCAAGTGTTCGGTTGGATGTGATTGGAGAGAGAAGTTGGCTCCTTGTGTAACCTGACGGGAGGCATTTTTAGGAGAGTGCCTGGCGCCCACTTCATAGGTCTACCGTATTAATTCCGATCATCGGTACCGTAACTCTGCGTGACATCAGGCTGAGCAACCTAAAGAACCACATAGCATTCCGGACTCATCACAGATGAGTCCCAGTAACAATGTTGACGGGGAAGACATAGACATCCTGAGGACGCAGCCCCTCAGGACGGGACTGGCCAGGGCGGAAGGACATGAGTACGAGGTTTTCCGTGTGAGTGTGACAACAGTCTCATAGCCGCTGCCGCGCGCCTGTGGCATGACCCCGAAGGCACAACTCCCGGTGGCTTTCTCCACCTCCACCGTTCACCCCTTTGAAATGGCAGGGCAGGGCATGGGAGAGAAAACGCCACTCACGGGAGTCACGGCAAGCTAAATCCGAGTCGCTCCCTGAATCGTACGTTGATGGTGCTTCCATTTAGCTGGCCCTTATCAAGTTGACCTTGGGTGGCCAGAGTGGGACATTCGGAATGGCATTGGTAGGCGCGGTTTTCTGCCACTGTGCTTGGTTGTCACTGTTGTTCGCGAGGAGAGTCGCAGGCTGCCATATCGTTGAGAAGTCATGTATATTCTGGGCGACGAGCAGGTAAGAATATACTGTATCGGTTTTCGGGTCTTCGTAGAAAATTTAAGCGAAGAGTGACAAAGGGCGTAGCGAATGGGGATAATGGGCACTACCGATTTGTGCCTCAGATTGCTCCGAGCTGGTCTTGGATGTCGGACGAAGACAGACATAGCGATAACCAGACGCGAATCGACGTTGGCGCAACTGGTACCGAATCCTGAACGCACCTACAGTAAGTTCTAGGAAGAGTCCAATTCTCATGAATAGAGCCCCATGCGTTCCTCTCTCTCTATCTGCACGTCTCCCCAGCCCTTGCCTACAGCCGCATCCCTCGGCACAACACCCAGGCTTGCTTACTTGTTGACATCATCTCAGCTAACGGCAACTGGTGCACATTCGCCACCTACATGATATTCCTTGTTTTCAGCGATAGAACTCTACATACATAACAAGTTTAGAACGTCATCGTGCCTCTGACAGAGAAAAAAAAGTGAGATAAATGCACACCTGTATTACATAGTCATGTGAGTCGTATGGTATAATGATCCGGAAAGCCATGGTCATCACGGTAAACGACAGAGGTCGAAAAGAACATGACCACATGAAACTAATACGGTATATAAAGCTATATTTTTTTTTAGGAATGTTTGGTGTCGCAAGATCCTGGACGAAAGGTCATAGACGTGGTGGGGGTGGAAGGTGGCACGGATAACGGAGTGGGAAGCAGTTCGAGCAATACATGAACTGCTCGGTGGCTCGCATGTGGGAGTCGGGTTTAAGTATCGAGGTCATCCCCAACTTTACGGCTCGCCAATGTGATCGCGGGAGCTTCGAAGGACGACTACGAAGAGCCTGGTCTTGGGTCAAGACAGACCAGTGTTACAGGGCGAGCTGCGTTCTGGCGGGTGTCGATGAATGAGGTGAATGCATCACCAGCATCTCCGCTTCCAGAATATGTGAGCTCCTGCAGTTCAGGTAAAAGCTCAAGAGGGAGCTCCCCGTCCTCCAACCGTAGACAACGAGAGAGTTGCTCGACGAGTCCATCGTTGATGTGAAGGGTCTTCACGTTGCTAAACGATCTGAGTAGTTTGCGCCACTCGATCCGGTCCACATCATTAGGGTCGTTCAAAGTAGCCACTTATTGGCTACTTATCATGTCACTTATTTTTCTACTTATTCAATAAGGAGGACAAGAAGGAGAGCGATAAGTGGCATAAGGAGCTTTGTTGGCGATTATTTTAGATGCCCACTTATTGCCCCTTGCTTATTGGGTGACTTATTCAGAATCAAAACTCCGATTGATTTGCTGATTTGCCGATTTTTTCCATGGTTATGTATCCTTCATCGCTCCTCATCGTCCTTCCTTCATCGCTCCTCATCGTCCTTCCCTTCATCGCTCCCTCATCGTCCTTCCCTCCTCACATCTGTCTATCATGGCTAAAGCAACAAAACTCAAGGCTGTGAAGTCTCCGAAAAAAACCCATGTGGGGTCTTCCCGTACTGCGAGCAAAAAAACTGGACGTGGACGCAAAAAGACGACTGCTGCTATGGGTAGTGAAGCACGGTCTGAAGCCAGCACATCTGAAGTTGAAGAGCCCACCACTGATGCTCTCACCGTGACCCTCAAGATCCCTGCTCGTATAGTTTGGGACAAGTATCCTAAGCGTACGGAGCGTTTGCTGGACTACCTAGACGCACACCCGGAGGTCGCAATCAAGCTCTTTGGTGACTCTACTCAAGCTGCAAAGTCGGAAGGATGCTCCAAGTTGACCGCTAAGTCGAGCAAGGCTGCTGCATACCAGGAAGTTGCAAATGGCGTCTTCTCTATCGACGAGGACGCAGCCATTCGAGCCGACTTCACAACCAACCCAAGCAAGTATGCAAAGGCCATCGACAACTACATCACCAACACGTAAGTACCTAGCTACGCCTTCGGTATCAGCTTACTGACTTACTTTTTTTAGGCTCAAAAAGCAGTATCGCGCCGTAAATGAGCGTATTGGGAGGACCGGTGCTGGTTTGAAGGCAGAAGATGTCATGCCAGGCAGCGAGATTGCGAACATAATCGGTATGTATAACTGATCTATCCTATGTTCTTATGCGAACCTAACCGATTGTAGAGAAGGAAATGGAGAACTTCAAGTGGTGGCCAAGGCTACACGGCTACTGGCGCACGTTACCAAACTTCAACCCATACACTGTCTCCTCTGACCCAGGGCAAGATTTGGCGGATGAAGCACATTCAGTGCTGATGGGAGGTGACGGACATGGTAGCTTAGGCTTGGTATGTGTTCAGTTTTGTTTTTGGTTGTGACTAACTTCTTTGCTTCTCCAGGACGAAGGCGATCCTTATAGCCTGCGCACCACACCGATGGTGATGATGCCATCCCCTCAGCCAGCTTGACTTCCGTCACCCCATTCACACCGCTTTCGTCTACCGCTGGTTGCAGCAAGGTCAAGGCCGAGGCTACATCTAAGACGTCGTCCCGATCCAGTACTCCCAAGTCGAGAACAACATTAAAGCGTGCCCTCCAAGATGTATTTGTTGAAGGATCAACGAAGGAGCATCAGCTCCTTGAGCGTTTGGGGATGCAGAAGCACGAGTGTGCAATAGGTGAGCTGGAGCTGAAGCGTCGCAAGCTGGAGACAAAGGCGATGGAGAAGCAGCACCAGCGTGAGCAGCATGAGTTCCGCATGATGCGGATGCGGATGATGATGTCCCAAACCCAGCAAACTGCACCGGTAGCGACGCAGTCTCAGCTCCAGAACCAAGCGCTTCTCAATGGATTTGGGCTCACGCCTGGTCTGGATGATGCCATGCTGTCATCTGAGTCTTCGTCGCTCAGCCCGTTCACTATGTAGTTTCTTTGTAGTACTATACCTCCCACAATTCATACGTTCGGACCTGTTGCAAACCTTGAAGCGAGTGTGATTTTACTCTAAGTATCTAAGGGACAAGTACTACGGGCGGCGTTCTGCTCTACAGTGTGGGCTGTCAAACAAGTCATTCATGAGCTTGAGCCTGAAGCGCTGCCCAGGTGACTCAAGTTGTCGCTGTGCCTGTTCCAACGCATCTTCGGGCTCATCCTCTTCATCTGCATCACCGTTAGCACCATGATTCAAACCTCTGTGCACAACACTCTCCCTCCATACTTCGTCAAAGTTGTCGCCTTCGATGCGGATGATAAGGTTGTGTAAGACGATGCAGACGCGAGCCCACATGATGATAACCATGTGGCGTTTGGTGTTGACGAGCTGGATTCGTATCTCCTTTAGTGATTGAAATGTTCCCTTCAGCAAGCCCATAGTGTGCTCAATGCGTATACGTATCTGTGCACAGTGAGATCATCAAGCATCAAACGCAATGTGTAACTCACCTTGGACACCCAATAGTTGTATGTTTTTTTATCTGCAGTAAGCTGCCCGTTAATGGGCTTCTTGAATGGCGAAACGCTCCACGTCTCAGGTGGATACGCCGAGTCCGCCCACATCCATTCACCAGGTGCAAAGATCTTGTCATGGTTCTTGAACGTTCGGGTGCTTCGGAAAGCCCACACATTATGCACGCTGCCGGTGTGACCCAATGAGTAATCGACGATCAGAAGGTTTTGAGGCTGGCTAATGATCTGGAGAGAGTAAGTTAGCGCAACATCATACAGGATCTCACACGTACCTGACAGTCAATCGAATAGTTCTTGTTTTTGTCAAACCATGCCTCCCCATGTAATCCGGGCTTTTGAAACAACACGAACTTCGTCCCATCGGCCAGCAAGAACCCATTCCGCCACTCCAGACAGGTCATCTCCTCCACGTACTCCTTTGCTCGTTCTTTCTCATCCTCGGGTGGCATCATGACCACTTCATCGTGAAGGGCTAAGAAGGCGATGAGGCAGCGGTATGTTGCGTTGATCACTGTCCCAACGCAGACACCAGCCCACTGAGCAACGTCCTCAGGTGATGAGGCGTTGCCATAATGCCCGAGGCGAACAAGGAAGACGGCAAGTTGGGTACGGACGGGATGCTGTGGGACGTTGGAGTTGTTGTGAAAGACAGAGTGATCTTGAATGAGCTCCTCGAGGCGGTCGAAGACAATTGGTGAGACGCGTAGTTTCTTTCGAAACAAGTCCGGATGGGTATTTCAAAACTCGTCCAGATAAAGGGGCAACTGGCCTGATTTATTCACAGGAGAAGATGCCTCTAAAACCCGCGTGGTAAGCAGATACATCGCGAGAGCCCGAACCTGAGCATCCCACAGCTCCGACAGCTTGTCTTCAAGGGAATCGAAATCTTCAGAGTTGCTAGAGGTGTGTCCCAGATGGGTGCTGCGTGAGGATGAGCCAGAATCGGTTGTCGTGATGTCGGAGGATGCGGAAGAGGCGGAAGACAGAGATGAAGGCGATGATGATCTCTCAGCGATGTTGGCATCATCCTGAGGATCAGAGCTGAGGAGGTCGTCCAAGAACTGGGATATCATGCGTTGGGTACGAGCCCGCTTTCGTTGGACATGATAGCCTGCCACCTCGTCGAGCATACGTGTACGTTTTGATGTGGCAGGCATGTCAAGCGTCAAAGCGACTTCGTGCTTTCCACTTGGTGCAATTCAAACTCAGTCAGTGTTGCCGAGCCGATTGCCGAACCTTACTAATACATAGAATAATTGAATTATTTGCTACTTATTGCAAAATTCCCGGAGGGGGCGTTCACGGTAGCCACTTATTTGCTACTTATTATATCTACTTATTGCCACTTTGGCAGTAAAACACGAATAAGTGATCAATAAGTAGGGATATAAGTAGCCAATAAGTGGCTACTTTGAACGACCCTATTGTGCTCTTCAGATGACCGACCATGTACCTCGTTTTCAAGGGTGAGGTCCTCCACCGCAGAAAACACTTGACTAAGCGCATTGGAAATTTGTGCCATGGAAGATACCTGCCAGTCGAGGTGCCAGGAATCAACCGTTACAGCAAAAGCATGCGTGCCGACCTCACGGAGCACATGAATTAGCTTGTCCTTGAACTTGATCACGGCTTTGTCAAACCTGAGGTTCTCTGTTGTGCTCATAAACTGCGGGAGACGTGGAACGGAAAATGTGAGTTGCTCGAAAAACTGAATTTGTAGGTTTTCGAGGCGAGGGGTCGTGATCCGACGAACAACCGCTTCCAAGTAAGCGCTAACACCTCGGAACCAGAATAAGCGAAGGTTAGGAAGTGTAATGTGTGTCGTGATTGGGGTATGTGTGAGTTGCCTCTCCACATCACGGTTGGAAACAGGGAATGTGAAGGCGAGCAGAAGACTCTCCAGCTGGGGCATAAATGACATCCACCGGAGCAGGACATTTGGTTGCAAGTAGGCGGATGAGTGATATATCGCAGGATAGAGTGTGACAAGGCCCACTGCAGTCGGGTGTAATCGAGGCCGTATTGGATAGGTGAAGCCGGTCAGTGCGAGGTGATGTAGATTTGGTGCTTGAAGTGTTTCCGGGAGCATCAAGGCCGTGCTGCCGTGGTTGTGGCCCGGAGGTCCCACAATCAGGTATTCCAGGATCGGGAATTCCTCATCGATTGCCATGACGAGCTTCCGCAGACTCTGAACAGGGAAGGCAAGGCGAAGGTGGCGGAGGCGATGGCGCTGCTCGAGAGCAAGAAGTATCCCCTCTTCATCTTCTGCTGTGACGTCATCTTCACTGCCGTAGTCAACACTAAGTGGAAAGAGAGGTGAATGTGCGAGCATGTTTTCAACGGGAGTGCCATGTGTACAGACGAGTGAAAGACCCAGGTAGGATGCCGAGGCAAGTGTGAGGTTTCGCCATCTTTGGCAAACATGTGCGAGTCTATACCACCAGCGTCCCTGGTCGTCCCATCGCTCTATCCCTCCTCGGAGACGGTTCAAATTCTTCTCGTCTTCGCCTAAAAAAACGGCCGATAGAGGTAAAATATGTTGAGCAGTGAATCATCATCGAGGATTTGGATCGATGCAATACGTGGACTATTTATTGCCCATTAATCACAAGCTGGTAAGAATAACAGGAGGAAACGTACCTCTGCTGTTTTGCCAGTGACAAGTCACTCATTGTTCTTTCCCCAGTTCTTTCAGTGGATCACAAGGCGAGAGGTGGTTGATAAGTAAAGAACGACGTCGGCGACCAGTGTTGGATGTGATTGGAGAAGAGGTTGGCTGGCCTCATGCGGTCCCCATGTAACACCTTGTGGGAACTTTTCGAGGCGCTAGCCATCCTCAAAATTGGGGGACGCCTTACGTGGGTTGCGATTGGGTCATCGTAAGTCAAATTCCAAACTCCGCTCCATCACAGCCACTTTGCGTGACTTGTCGACCACCAGCAATCGCCTGACTAGACCCTGCGCGCCCACCGGCATGCAGAGGAGCACTTGGGCACAAGTCGGATGCACTCTCCCCGTGACAAAGCGAAGCTTTACGTCCGACATGGGAGCCCGGCGACGAAGGCAAGCCTGGTGTGCATTCATCTGTGCTGTTGAGACGTCGGGATGTGCTCAGTGCACTTCCAGTACTGTGCAAGGAACTTTGTCATGAGACATCTGCACTCGAGCGAGAGAGTACTTCAACTCATAGATCTGTCTTTGTTTTCTGGTTGGGCATTGCATGCGTTGGCGTTGATGATTCTGAGGTCGAATCAGTCGATGCGGCTGACCACACTACAGAGGCCGTGGATGATGAATGACAGTGGACCAACGTAGAAGCAGAAACATGTAATGGAGGACGTGGTGTGCCCAGTAAGGGTGAACACTTTCTGGCAGATGCCTTGCGCGCACCCCGACTCTAACTGCAGCGCCATCACATCTGCCACTGAATGCATGACAATGTTCAATCTGCACAGAAGCCATACTTATGAAGTTAATTTAACGTTGATGTAATCTCCCTAGTGTTGGCGGACTAGTTGACGACAGGGATACGAACTTCTGATTTTGCCACGATAAAAGAATCACTATACCGATGTATTGTACTCATACCACCCTAATCTTATCGGTCTTCCTTTTGTGATACGTCGAATGGTGTGATAATATTCTACAAGCACAAGATGAGAATATCTTCCCGACTAGGAGAGACGATGAGGAACGTAGGGGCATAAACGAAGTCGATTGGAGCAGGACATTTGGTTGAAAGTAGGCAGATGGGTAGTTTATCGTAAGATAAAGTGTGAGGAGGCCCACTGCAGTCGGGTGTAATCGAGATCGTATTGGGCAGGTGAGGTGATTCAGCGCGAGGTGACGTAGATTTGGTGCTTGAAGTGTTTCCGGGAGCATCAAGGCCGTGCTGTCCTTCAGCGGAGGCCCCATAATCAGGTATTCCGGAATCGGGATTCCTCGTCGATTGCTATGAGAAGCTTCCGCAGATTCTGAATAGGGAGGAGAAGGCGGAGGTGGCGGAGGCGATGACGCTGCTCAAGAGCGAGCAATATCCCCTCTTCATCTTCTGCAGTGATGTTATCACCGATGTAATCAACAGTGAGCGGAAGGGGTGGTGAATGTGTGAGCATGCTTTCAACGGGCGTGCCATTTGTACAGACGAGTGAAAGACTCAGGTAGGATGCCGAACCAAGTGTGAGTTTTCGCCATTTTTGGCAAACATGTGCGAGTCTATACCACCAACGTCCCTGGTCCCATAGCTCCCTCCCCCTTGGAGACGCTCATAGTCATTCCCGTCTTCGCTAAAAAAAATTGGCCGATAGAGGCAAAATATGTTGAGCAGCGAATTATCATCGAGGACACGGATCGATATGATATGTGGACTATTTTTTGCTCAGTAATACACAAGTTGGTAAGTATAACAGGAGGAAACGTACCTCTGCTGTTTTTCCAGTGACTCGTTACTTATTTTACTTTGCCCAGTTCTTTTAGTGGACCAAAGGCAAGAGGTGGTTGATAAGTAGAGACTCACGTCGGCAAGCGAGTGTTAGATGTGGTTAGAGAGAGGTTGGATGGCCTCGTGAAGTCCTCGCGTAACTCTGGTGGGAGGCATGTCAGTGGGGTGCCAGTGCCACATCCCAAGGACTGTGACCACCCTGTTCGCGGGTCTAGATTGCCCAGGGTGCCTGTGAATTGAATATCATTCCAAACCACAATAAGCGCTGATCTGGACGCCTCGTGCCCCTTCAAATTTCCATCGCATCATCGATTCATCGCCCTGAAACTCCCATTTGTCAAATGCACGGTCACGGTTCAGTACGGTCGATAGCCATCACCTAATACCGAGTCGAATGAAGGGACTAGATAGATGCTTCTTCGTATACCATATAAAGCGCTTCCCGCCAAATGATCAAGAATTGAGCATAGCAGGTCTTGGACGTGACTGAGGGGTGCCCTTAAGCTGCACCGACGACGACGGCCTGAGCCGTGGATAACTTACCAGCAGAGTGCTTCCTGCATCATAAAATCCTTCAATTCATATGCGAGCAAAACCACTCTTATACACACGTTCAGGCACAGCACAAGCGTCGTGGATGGTCGAGATCCCAGGTACAACGGCGCTATCCTCGAATGGTTGTCAATCTTCGTCGATAGTCGCAACGCGAGAATAGGTAGTGGACATGGGAACGTGTGTGTTTGAGTGACGACCTAATTCATTGGGCCCCGAATCTAGCCTGGCAGCGATGTCTCGGTGTCTTCAATTTCTAGCATTCCTTGTAGTGATATGATGAGTAAAGAAAGATCTTGTAGATGGGCCTGGGGTCAAGAATATCGCGGAAATAAAACGGAATATGTAAGCGGCCGGCTGCTACCGTGACTGGCACGTGCTCCGTCCCTAGCTTCAACATCAGCGCTTCTTCTCTTCTCGGATTTCTATAGTCCGGAGTTCCATGAGAGCCTTGCATCTCCCTCCCAGCAGTTGCTTATCGTATATCGCGGCGCAACAGTTGTAGGGATGTCATATAACAGCAGCAGGCGCACACTCCTTATCCCTAAATGATCTTCCACTTATCAGCGATAGAATTGGACAAACATATACAAGTTCACAGAGGAAGAAAGGTGATATAAATGCACGTATGCATTACATAGTCATGTGAGTCGTACAGTATAGTCAGAGTTGTGATCCGGAAAATCAAGGTCATTATGACAACGTCAAAAAGAAAAACACGACCACATGACATGGTTATATATATATCCATGGATGAGCCATATTTTTGAGGGATGTTCGGTATCGCGACAAGGTCATAGCCGCGATGGGGTTGAAAGGTGGTTGGGGTAAGAGAGTAGGAAGTAGTCAGAGCAATATATGCTCGGTGGTTCGCGCGCAGGAGCCGGGGTTAAGTATCGAGGTCATTCCCATCTTCGCCACTCGCCGATGTGATCGCGGGTGCTTCAAAGGGAGACTCCGAAGGGCTTGAGCTTCAGCTGTAACGGACCACTGGCAGGGTTACAGGTCGGCCTGCGTTTTGACAGGAATCGATAAATGAGGAAAATGCACTACCAGCATCGCCGCTTCCAGGATATGTGAGCTCCTGCAGTTCGGGTAACAACTCCAAAGGGAGCTCTCCATCCTCCAATCGTAGACAATGAGAGAATTCCTCGACGAGCCCATCCTCGACACGAAGGGTCTTCGCGTTGCTAAACGATCTGAGTAGTTTGCGCCACTCGATCCGGTCGACATCGTTGTGCTCTTCAGATGACAGACTATGGACCTCGTGTTGAAGAGTGAGGTGCTCCACCGCAGAGAACGCTTGGCTAAGTGCATTGGAAATTTGTGCCACGGAAGATACCTGCCAGTCCAGGTGCCAGCAATCAACCAAAGCACGAAAGGTATACGTGTTGGCGTCACGAAAATACATCAGCACAGTAACATGCTTGTCGTTGAACCTGATCACGGCATTGTCGAACCTGAGGTTCTCTGCTGTGGTCATAAACTCCAGGAGGCGTGGAACAGAAAACGTGAGTTGCTTGGAGAACTGAAGTACCACGTCTTCGAGGCGAGGGGCGGTGATCCGACTGACAATCGCTTCCAAGTAAGCGCTAACGCCTAGGAACCAGAAGAAGCGAAGGTTAGGAAGTGTAAAGTGTGTCGTGATTGGGGTATGTTTGAGTTGCCTCTCCACATCACGGTTGGGAACAGGGAATGAAAAGCTGATATCGAGAGTCTCTAGCTGGGGCATAAATGAAACCCATTGCAGCAGTATATTTGGTTGAAAGTAGGCGGATGGATGGATTATTACAAGACTGAGAGTGACAAGGCCCGTGGCAGTCGGGTGTAATTGAGATCGTATTGGATGGGTGAAGCAACTCAGCAAGAGGTGATGTAGATTTGGTGCTTGAAGTGTTTCCGGGAGAATTAAGGCCGTTTCATCTTTCGTCTTCGGTCCTATAATTAGGTATTCTGTCACCGCCGGTACGTTGGGGCAACAAGACTCTAAGGCAAACAAGAGATAAGCTAAGTCCTCTGCGACTTAGATGCCTTTGAGTAGGAGGTCCGTCCACTCTAGTCCAACTAGAGGCCCTCTCCTATGAGATAGATGGTAGAACAACTGTGGAATTGAGACAGGAGACTCAACTTGCTGCTACTGGGCAGTCGAAGTGCTCCCTATATACTGTACAAGAGGATCCTAATACTACTAGTACCTGTACTAGTATCGAGTCATCGCAACACATGGTAAACGCAACATAACAACGAGGTATCAATCCTAATATCCCTCTCCTAGGGTAGTCCCCAGCTACCATTGGTCAGATAGCTAGAGACTATCCTATGACGACAGACATCAACAGTCCTTGGCCGGTTCCAGAACTTACGTCGGTCCACGAGGTGGTCAGGCCACCCGTCGTCTCGACTGCCGGGGTGCAAACCTAATCGTAACACGTACAACGCCCTTCCCCATGCGCGACTTCCGGGGTGAGGAACTGGCAGAACCGATAATCCGGACGGACCGTATCATATTCCAAGATCGGGAATTCTTCATTGATTGCCATGACAAGCTTCCGCAGATTCTGAATATGGAGGATAAGGCGGAGATGGCGGATGCAATGACGCTGCTCGAGAGCAAGCAATATCCCCTCTTCATCTTCTGCAGTGATGACACCAGTACCGAGGTAATCAACGGTGAGCGGAAGGGGAGGTGAATGTGCAAGCATGTTTTCAACGGGCGTGCCATTTGTACAGTTACAACACCTGGACCCATTGGTCCTTTCCCCCGTAGAGACGCACATCGTCATTCTCGTCTTCACCTAAGAAAAATGGTCGATAGAGGTAAAATACGTTGAGAAGTGAATCATCATCGAGCACATGGATCGATGCGACATGTGGACTATTTCCCATTAATCACAAGCTGGTAAGCATACCGGGGGAAACGTACCTCTGCCGTTGGAACTTGCCAGATATTGTACCTTGGTCGATTCTTTCAGTGGATCGAATGCGAGATGTGGTTGATAAGCAAAGACCCATGTTGGCGAGCAAGCGTTGGATGTGGTTGAAGAGAGAGCTTGTCTGGCCTCATGTGGTCCTCGTGTACTTCTAGTAACCCTATTGGGAGGCGGTGTCAGTCAGTGTTGTACATGTCAGCCCGATGTCAACCGCAACTGACATGAAGTGAACGTTGACAGTGTCAGTCCATGTCAGTGAGCCGCTACACTAAATAAGGTAATGAAGATGTCTGGCGTCATGTGCGTCCGACGCAACGTTTATCAACCTGTAATACTGTAGTCTAGTATAATAAAATTCTAACCACCTTGTGGAACACTATTATGAGTGAAAATAGCTGGGCTTGGGCTGCTTGATAGACGTTGCGTCGGACGCACATGACGCCACACATCTTCATTACCTTATTTAGTGTAGCGGCTCACTGACATGGCCTGAGTGCCTGACACTGTCACCTTGACTGTAACTGGCAACGTTCATGTCAGTTGCGGTTGACATCGGGGGTTCATGACATTCATGACACGTTGTCAGGCTAACACTGCTCCAGATCACTCAGCCTTAGCCGTGGGCGCCTGTGCGGACAGCTTCCTTTTGCAACTGAGCGTACTGCCACAGAGAGCTGTGATCTCGAGATCCCAACTTTCCTCCGCTCAGTCAAGTCTACTGTATCACCAACCCGCTAGTGAAAACTGACTTAAAGCCACAATATTTGGATGTCTCGTGTACGCTTCAACTTCCTATCTCATCCTGAAACTCCCACTTTCAAATGAAGTTACGGTTCACCATGTTCAGTGACCATCACTCAATGCCGACTCGATTGAAGGGGGCTAGATAACTTTTATTTTCTTCTTGGTAGCCATATAAAAATTTCCTCGAGACGTCTCCATGAATGCCATTCAGCTGGGCCGTATCATTACCCTATATCGTAAGCTATCAGTTCCCAGCAACCCAATATCGGCCGGGATCGACATTACACATGCCCTAGAAAAAGAAGGGTACAAGTGCGGTTGAAGAAGAAAGCAAATAATCCTATCAAAACAAGGAAAGAGAGGGGGATCGCTGGGGTGATTGACGTATGTTCGAGTCAACCTCCTGTGCGAGCGCCCGGAAGTGAAAACAACGAAACATAGTTTGCTTTATAACACGCAACAACAAAGTTCGTAAGTCGGTGGAAAAGAAGCGTCTCGTTACAGCAGTCGAGTTTGAAAGGGAGGGAATGTGTGACTCATTGAGGGATCGGGGGAATGTTGTATGGAACGACTCGCAGTTCGTCCGTTGAAACTCATAGTTCATCATAGCATCAATATGGAGAGGTATCGCCACCAGGGGAGAGTCCACAATATACCGCTGGACGACACTCTGATGGCAGTTGCAGATGACTTTATTCCCTGCACTCGCGCCGGCACTTGCGCTCGGACCCGCGCCGGGTGTGCTGCTCGAGCGCGAGGAGTTACCGGCGACAGTAAGCTCCCCAGAGACATCTGAAAATAAGAACAAAGAACGGGTATGTGATGAGTTCATCTCCATGACAGTACATGGCCGAGACTACCGTGGTGGCCTGGATGAACACTTACACTGCTGGAAAGTGGGCAATGAGTAGTTCGTTTCCTTGTATGGCTGGGTCTTATTGAGGGCAACACCAATGGGAACCATGTACTAGTGCAAAGAAAAAAAAAGGGTTAGCATTTTAGGTCATGACGTTGACAAAGGAGTGCATTGTACCGAAAACGCGGCCTTGAGCCGTGGATACCAGTTGATTGCCTCCTGCATCGTAAAGTTGTCCAATTCGTGTGTGAGAATGATGCCCCCGACCGTGTTGAACGTGCCCGCGCTCAAATTGCTAATGAACAAGCCGACATCGGCCTGAGTGATAGTGACGTTTCCAACCACGGGTCCAACGCGCCAGTCGAACGAGTCATACCCCAGATAATAGTCTGCAGGCCCAGCTGATTTGCAATATGGCGAATTCGGACCTATGCCAGCAGAAAAAGTAGGCTAATATCGCGATATTCAAAGAGCCGGGAAAACGCGGGGGCGCACATCAACATCACCATAGGGAGTACACCAATATGTCGGTGAGACACCGACGACGAGTTTGATGGGTTGTATCTAACTGGAATGCCCTATAATCCGAATCAGCACGGGTGGCGTTGACAGTCCGGAGTACTTACTGATTCATAATACCGAGTACCGAAGCTCAGCAAATGCATTTTGGCTCTGAAAGACGGTCACTGAGTGGGGAGAGCGGCATCAGATCGTGCTCGATCATAGTAACTGCATAAAGGCAGCTCAAAATAATTATGCGACCAAGTGTCCATCACACCACCAGAAAAGTCAACCTCCACGGTACAAGTTCCCAATGGAAAAACACTCACGAGCGCAAATTTCATGGCCGTCCGCAATAACGTGCTGCGCCCCAAGCAGCCAGTCAAGAACACTACTACCTATATAGAACATTGTCGCTTTCTGACTCTGGCCGAGACAGTTATAGAAGATATCATGCGTGCAGTTTGGCCCGTCATCGAAGCCGTAGCCCATCGACTTCGGTTCGGATATGCTAGCCATCTCTGAAGGTAGTCCAGAGACCTTCAGTGTCGTTCACTGATAAATCGGCCACCCTAACAGAATGAGAGAAAACAACAAGTTACGACTTAGTTCTAATTCATCTGTGACAGGGGAAGGGACGTAAGGACATGGCCACAGGGTTTCCCGTGCCACGGTCGAACCGCAGCCACGCGCCTGTGGCATGTCCCCGAAAGTACGAGCCCCGATCATGACTCTGGCAGCACCCTCCTCTCCTCCCCCCGTTCACCCTCTCGAAATGACAGAGCAAGGGAGAAAACGGCACTCACAGCAAGGCTGGAATGTTCACTGAATCGTGCATCATGTTGACGGTGAGCCGACCCTTGGGTGGGATATTTGGAACGCCAGATGCGATTTTCTGCCACAACGTTGCCATCACTGTCGTTCACGAGGAGAGTCGCAGGCTGCCATATAATTTGGAAGTCGTGTATATTCTGAGCAACGGGCGGGTAATATACTGTGCCACAATATTCGGATGCCTCATACCTCGTACTCAGCTGTGCCGTATCATTATCATAACTCGTAAGCTATCAGGTTCCAGCAACCTGATAGCGGCCGGGATCGACATATCACACGCCTAAGAAAAGAAGGGTACAAAGTGGTGTTGAAAAAAAAGGGAACGATCCTATCGAAACAAGGAAAGAAAGGGGAATAGGGAATGTGCGACTCCATCGAGGGATTGGGAGACGTTGTATAGGACGATTCGGAGTTTGTCCATTGAAACTCATAGTTTATCATAGCATCAATACAGAGAGAACCATCCCCGCCAAGAGAATAACCACAATGTACCGCTGCACAACACCCTGATGGTAACCTTTTATTGCCCGCACTCGCACCGGCGCTAGCGCTTGGACCCGCGTCGGACGCGCTGCTCGAGGAGTTACTGGCAACAGTAAGCTGCCCAGGGTTGTCTGAAAAAAACGGGTATGTGGTGATCCCATCTCCATGACAGTGTATGGCCGAGACTACGGCGCAACACTCAGACTTGTAGAGACATGATCTAACGGCAGCTGGCGCACACCCCCATTCCCTAAATGATATTCCATTATCAGCGATAGAATTGTACAAACATATACAGGTTCAGAATATCATCGTGCCTCGGACCGAGAAAGCAAAGTAATATAAATGCACGCATGCATTACATACTGTAGTTGAGTCGTACAGTATAGTCAGAGTTGTAATCCGGAAAATTAAAGTCGTTAGTTAGGGCGAAAAATGGAGAGGTCAAAAAGAACACGACCACATGAAACGGTTATATATATATATATCCATGGATGAGCCATATTTTTGAGGGATGTTCGGTGTCGCGAAAGGGTCTTAGCCGTGACAAGGTTGACAGGCGGCTGGGGTAAGAGAGTGGGGAGTAGTCAGAGCAATATATGCTCGGTGGTTCGCGCCGAATCGCGCGCAGGAGCCGGGGTTAAGTATCGAGGTCATTCCCATCTTCGCCGCTCGCCGATGTGATCGCGGGTGCTTCAAAGGGAGATTCCGAAGGGCTTGGGCTTGAGCTGTGACGGACCAGTGTTACAGTTCGGCCTGCGTTCTGGCGGGAATCGATGAATGAGGTAAATACACTACCAGCATCGCGGCTTCCAGAATATGTGAGCTCCTGCAGTTCGGGTAACAACTCCAAAGGGAGTTCTCCATCCTCCAATCGTAGACAATGAGAGAGTTGCCTGACGAGCCCATCCTCGACGTGAAGGGTCTTCAAGTTGCTAAACGATTTGAGTAGTTTGCGCCACTCAATCCGGTCGACATCATTGTGCTCTTCAGATGACTGACTATGGACCTCGTGTACAAGAGTAAGGTGCTCCACCGCGGAGAACACTTGGCTAAGCGCATTGGAAATTTGTGCCACGGAAGATACCTGCCAGTCGAGGTGCCAGCAATTAACCCAAGCACGAAAGGCATGCGTGTTGGCCTCACGGAAATACATCGGCACAATAACATGCTTGTCGTTGAACATGATCACGGCTTTGTCGAACCTGAGGTCCTCTGTTGTGGTCATAAACTGCAGGAGACGTGGAACGGAAAACGTGAGTTGCTTGGAGAAGAGAATTCGCAGGTCTTTGAGGCGAGGGCTGTGATCCGACTGACAATCGCTTCCAAGTAAGCGCTAACGCCTCGAAAATAGAAGAAGCGAAGGTCAGGAAGTGTAAAGTGTGTCGTGATTGGTGTATGTCTGAGTTTCCTCTCCATATCACGGTTGGGAACAGGGAAAAAAAATGAGATATTGAGACACTCTAGATGGGGCATAAATGAAATCCATTCCAGCAGTATATTTGGTCCAAAGTAGGCGATGGGTGAGTTATTCCAAGACTGAGTGTGACAAGGCCCACGGCAGTCGGGTGTAATCGAGATTGTATTGGATGGGTGAAGCCGTGCAGCAAGAGGTGATGTAGATTTGGTGCTTGAAGTGTTTCCGGGAGAATTAAGGCCGTGCCATCTTCCATCACAGGATCGGGAATTCCTCGTCGATTGCCACGACAAGCTTCCGCAGGTTCTGAACAGGGAGGATAAGGCGGAGGTGGCGGACGCGATGACGCTGCTCGAGAGTAAGCAATATCTCCTCTTCATCTTCTGCAGTGATGCCACCTTTACTGCCGTAATCAACAGTGAGCGGAAGGGGAGGTGAATGTGCGAGCATGTTTTCAACGGGCGTGCCATGTGTACAGACGAGTGAAAGACGCAGGTAGGATGCCGAACGAAGTATAAGGTTTCGCCATCTTTGGCAAACGTGTGCGAGTTGATACCACCAGCGTCCCTCGACCCATATATACCTTCCCCTTTGAGACGCTCATAGTCATCGTCGTCTTCGCCTATAAAAAGTAGCCGATAGAGGTAAAATATGTTGAGAAGTGAATCATCATCGAGGACATGGATCGATACGATATGTGGACTATTGCCCATTAATCACACGTTGGTAAGCATAACAGGAGGAAACATACCTCTGTCGTTGGGACCTCTCAGATATTGTACCTTGGCCGATTCTTTCAGTGGATCGAATGCGAGAGGTGGTTGATAAGCAAAGACCCATGTTAGCGAGCAAGTGTTTGATGTGGTTGGAGAGAGAGGCTGGCTCAGTTGGCTGGCCTCGTGATCCTCGACTCCTCGTGTAACCTGAAGTGGTCTACTGACAGCGCCTCCGCGCTGTCAGTAGACTGCCCGGCGCAATGTTCGCAGGTCTAGATCGCTCTAGATCGCTCAGCCTCAGCGCCTCAGCCGTGGGCGCCTGTACGGACAGCTTCATTCTGCCACTGAGCGTACTGCTAGTGAGAGCTGTGATCTCCGAGAGATCTCAACTTTCCTCCGCTCAGTCAAGTCTACTGTATCACCAAGCTGCTGGCTAGTATACAGTATATAACTGACTTGAAGCCACAATACTTGAAGCTTGAATGCTTCCGAGTCGTGTACTCTTCAATTTCATATCGCACCATCACTCTATAACTCCCACTTTCAAATGCATGGTCACTGTTCATGACTCAATTGAAGGGGCTAGATAACATTTACTTTCTTCTTGCTATGCCGGATAAAAAGTTATTCGAGACGTCTTTCTAAATGTTACTCAGCCGGATCATTACCCTCAGTAGAGTTGGGACCATGTAAGCGGCCCGCTGCCGCACTGGGCTCCGTCCCTACCTTCAACCAGAACGCATCTCTTCTAGAAAGAGTCCGGAATTCGATGAGAGAGCCCTGCGTCTCCCTCCCAGCCGTTGCTTATGGTGTCCCTCTGCGCAACACTCAGGCTTACCTACTTGTACAGACATCATCTAACGGCAGGCTGGCAGCTGGCCCACATTCCCTATCTCTATATGATTCCACGTTATCAGCGATAGAATTGTACAAACATATACAAGTTCAAAATATCATCGTGCCGGACCGAGAAAGAAAAGTGATATAAATGCACTCATGTATTACATAATCATGCGAGTCGTACAGTATAGTCAGAGTCACAGTTGTGATCCGGAAAAATCATGGTCGTTATGGCGAAAGATGGAGGGCGAAAAGAAGAACACGACCACATGAAACTGATATATATATCCATGGGAGCCATGGTGCTCAGTGTCGCAAGGTCCTGGACGAAAAGACATAGCCGTGGTGGGGAATGAAAGGCGGTGAGGATGAAGGGCGGCAGGGTAGGGAGTGGGAAGCAGTCTGAGCAAGAAATGAACTGCTCGATGGTTCGCGTGTAGGAGCCACGGTTCAAGTTTCGGTGTCATTCCCGGCTTCGCCGTTCGCCGTCATGACCGCGGGGTCTTTAGAGGATGGGTTTGGTCTTGGGCTACGACGGACGAGGGTTACAGGGCAGCCTGCGTTCTGGCGGACGTGGATGAATAAGGTGAATGGATCACCGGTATCGCCGCTTCCATAATATGTAAGCTCCTGCAGTTCGGGTAACAACTCCAAAGGAAGCTCTCCATCCTCCAATTGTAGACAACGAGAGAGTTGCTCGACGAGCCCATCCTCGACGTGAAGGGTCTTCACGTTGCTAAACGATCTAAGTAGTTTGCGCCACTCAATCCGGTCGACATCGTTGTGCTCTTCAGATGACTGACTATGACCTCGTGTCGAAGAGTGAGGTCTCCACCGCAGAGAACACTTGGCTCAGTCGCATTGCAAATTTGTGCCACGGAAGATACCTGCCAGTCGAGGTGCCAGCAATCAACCGACAAGAAGGCATGCATGTTGGCCTCACGGAAAACATCGCACGAAACACAGTTGTCGTTGAACATGATCCAGCATTGTCGAACCTGAGGTTCTCTGTTGTGGTCAAAAACTGCAGGAGACGTGGAAAGGAAAACGTGAGTTGCTTGAAGATCAGAATACCTAGGTCTTCGAGGCGAGGGGCGTGATCCGACTGACAATCGCTTCCAAGTAAGCGCTAACGCCTCGGAACCAGAACAAGCGAAGGTTAGGAAGTGTAATGTGTGTCGTGATTGGGTATGTGTGAGTTGCCTCTCCACATCACGGCTGGGAACAGGAATGTAAAGCGATATTGAGACTCTCTAGCTGGGGCATAAATGAAATCCATTGCAGCAGTATATTCGGTTGAAAGTAGGTGGATGGGTGTAATATTACAAGACTGAGTGTGACAAGGCCGCGGCAGTCGGGTGTAATCGAGATCGTATTGGATAGGCGAAGCTGCTCAGCATGAGGTGATGTAGATTTGGTGCTTGAAATGTTTCCGGAGAACTAAGGCGTGTCATCGCTCATCGGAGTCCACAATCAGGTATTCCAGGATCGGGAATTCCTCATCGATTGCCACGACAAGCTTCTGCAGATTCGAACAGGGAAGAAAGGCGGAGGTGGCGGACGCGATGACGCTGCTCGAGAGCAAGCAATATCCCCTTTCATCTTCTGCGGTGATACATCTTCACTGTCGTAATCAACAGTGAGCGGAAGGGGAGGTGAATGTGCGAGCATGTTTTCAACGGGCGTGCCATGTGTACAGACGAGTGAAAGACCCAGGTAGGATGCCGACCAAGTATAAGGTTTCGCCATCTTTGGCAAACATGTGCGAGTCTATACCACCAGCGTCCCTGAGCCATGGTCATCTCCCCGTAGAGATGATCATAGTCATTCTCGTCTTCGCCTAAAAAAAAGGCCGATAGAGGTAAAATATGTTGAGCAGTGAATCATCATCAGGACATGGATCGATACGACATGAGGACTATTTGCCCATGAATCACAAGCTGGTAAGCATAACAGGAGGAAACGTACCTCTGCGTTGGAACCTGCCACATATTGTACCTTGTCCGATTCTTTCAGTGGATCGAATGCGAGAGGTGGTTGATAAGCAAAGACCCATGTTGGCGGCGAGCAAGTGTTGGATGTAGTTGGAGAGAGAGGTTGTCTGGCCTCATGTAGTCCTCGTGTGCTACTAGAGACCCTATTGGGGGACGGTGTCAGTGGACTGCCCCGGCGCCCTTCTCAGGTCTAGGTCGCTCCAGATCGCTCAGCCTCAGCCGTGGGCGCCTGTGCAGACAGCTTCATTTTGCAACTGAGCGTACTGCCACTGAGAGCTGTGATCTCGAGATCTCAACTTCCTCCGCTCAGTCAAGTCTATGTATCACCAAGCCGCTAGCTAGTAAAATCTGACTTAAAGCCGCAATATTTGGATGCCTCGCGTACGCTTCAACTTCCTCTCTCACCATCCTGAAACTCCCACTTTCAAACGAAGTCACGGTTCACCATGTTCAGTGGGCATCACTCAATGCCGACTCGATTGAGGGATAGATAGCTTTTATTTTCTTCTTGATATGCCGTATAAAAAAAGTTACTCGAGACGTCTCCTGAATGCTACTGTACTCAGCTGGACCGTATCATTACCTATATCGTAAGCTATCAGGTCCCAGCAACCCGATAGCGGCCGGGATCGACATTACACATGCCCAAGAAAAGGAAGGGTACAAGTGGGGTTGAAAAAGAAAGCAAATGATCCTATCAAAACAAGGAAAGAGAGGAGGGTCACTGGGGTGATTAACGTATGTTCGAGTCAACCTCGCGTGCGAGAGCCCAGAAAGTGACGACGGATACAACAACAAAAACATAGTTCGTTTTATAACACGCAACAAAGTTCGTAAATCGGTGGAAAAGCGTCTCGTTACAGCAGTCGAGTTTGAAAGGAGGGGAATGTGCGACTCATCGAGGGAGCGGGAAATGTTGTATGGAACAACTCGCAGTTCGTCCGTTGAAACTCATAGTTCATCATAGCATCAATATGGAGAGAAGCATCCCGCCAGGAGGAGAGTCCACAATATACGCTGGACGACACCCTGATGGTAGTTGCGGATGACTTTTTATTGCCTGCACTCGCGCCGGCGCTTGCGCTCGGACCCGCGCCGGGTGCGCTACTCGAGCGCGAGGAGTTACCAGCGACAGTAAGCTGCCCAGAGATATCTGAAAACAAGAACAAAGAACGGGTATGTGATGAGTTCATCTCCATGACAGTACATGGCCGAGACTACCGTGGTGGCCTGGATGAACACTTACACTGCTGGAAAGTGGGCAATGAGTAGTTCGTTTCCTTGTATGGCTGGGTCTTATTGAGGGCAACACCAATGGGAACCATGTACTAATGCAAAAGAAGAAATAAGGGTTAGCATTTTAGGTCATGAGGTTGACAAGGAGTGCAGGGTACCGAAAACGCGGCCTTGAGCCGTGGATACCAGTTGATTGCCTCCTGCATCGTAAAATTATTCAATTCGTGTGTGAGCATGATGCCCCCGACCGTGTTGAACGTGCCCGCGCTCAAATTGCTAATGAACAAGCCGTAGTCGGCATCGACATCGGCCTGAGTAACAGTGACGTTTCCAACCATGGTCCCAACGCGCCAGTCGAACGAGTCATACCCCCAGACGATAGTCTGCAGGCCCAGCTGATTTGCAATATAGCGAATGCGGTCCTATGCCGGCAGAAAATGTAGGTTAATATCTCGATATTCAAAGAGCCGGGAAAATACGGGGCGCACATCAACATCGCCATAGGGAGGACGCCAACATGTGGGTGTGACGCCGGTGACGAGTTTGATGGCTTGTATCTAACCGAGAATCAGCACGGGTGGCGTTGACAGTCCGGGTAGATAGAATACTTACCGAGTACCATAGCTCAGCGAATGCGTCTTGGCTCTGGAAGGCGGTCACTGAGCAGGTACAGCAGCATCAGGTCGTGCAATCAGTTGCGTAACTACAAAGAAGCTCACTGTAACGATGTGACCAAGTGTCTGTCACACCACAGAAAAGTCAATCTCCAAGGAACATGTTCCCCAAAAGGGAAAACTTACGGGCGCAAATTTCATGGCCGTCCGCAATAGCGCGCTGCGCCTCAAGCGGCCAGTCGAGAACACTACTCCCGATGTAGAACAACGTCGCCTTCTGACTCTGGCTCGAGAGATAGTTATAGAAGGTATTATGCGTGCAGTTTGGCCGTCATCGAAGCCGTAGCCCATCGACTTTGGTTCGGGTATACTAGCCACGTCTGAGGCAGTCCCGAGAACTTCGGTTTCGTACACTGATGGATCGACCACCCTAACCGAATAAGGGAAAATGGTGAGTTACGAGTTCTAACTCATCTGCGACGGAAGAGGGCACTGGGAGGGCGAAAAGACATGGGCTACGGAGTTTTCCGTACCACAATCTCGTAGCAGTCGAACCGCAACCGCGTGCCTGCGGCATGTCCCCGAAAGGCTAAAGCACTCGACGGTCACCTTTCTCTCCTCCCCTCCTTCACCGTCTTGAAATGGCAGAGTAGGGAAGAGAAAATGCGACTCACAGCAGTCAGGATCGTTCGCTGAATCGTACGTTACGTTAATGGTGCTTCCATTAAGCTGGCCCTTGGGTGGGATATTCGGAACGCCAGACGCGATCTTCTGCCACAGCGCTTGGCCGTTACTGTCGCTCGCGAGGAGAGTCGCAGGCTGCCATATTGTTGGGAAGTTGTGTATATTCTGGGCAACAAGAGGGTAAGAATATACTGTGCACTCGATGTTCGGGTCTTCGTAATAAGGTTAGGAAAGAAGGGTGTAGCGAGCGGCGATAATGCGCACCAGTGATTTGTGCCTCAGACTGCTCCGAGCTGTGGTCCTGGGCGAAGACCGACGTAGCGACGACGGCAACAGCGGTGAAGAGCTTAAGCGCTCGTAAGTTGAACATGGTTCAGGCACTGGGTCGTGATAAGGTTCGGCTGATAAGGGACAGAGATTAGGCGGCAAAGCGTTGGTCGTTGTCGGTCTAATAGGGTATACAACGCCCGCCACCAGGAAGGAGAATGGAGAGACGGTTGGAGAGGGGAGGGGAGGTCGGGGAGGAAATGTGGGGTGTGGGCGTTGGATCGGTTTTAAGGTGAGGCAGTTTGTTCGGAGCACACACGCCTAAGGTAAGTCATCTCACATGATTGGTAAGTTACCCTGGGCCCTTCTCATCCATTTCTATTGGGACGTGGCGATAAAACTTCTCTAGCTTCGCTTCGAGCACGGCATCATGTTGGAAACCGCGCTTGCAAGCTCCGAGGGTCGGAAAAAGGAAAAGGACATACGCCCAATAACACACGCGGCACGTCACGAATAGGATTCAACTACATGCATGACAGCAAGAAGTTGACCGACATGGACATGTTTTGTTTCCTGAATGTACATTAGGTGATAATTAGCAGCATTGCGTTAGTCTAGGATCTGAGCGCACTCACATGGCTGTTCTTGATCGAATCAGAGTCAAAACTCGCCGACTCTCCCGCATAACCCCACTGAAACCACCAACACTCGACAAAGAGTGAGACGGTTGCCATGGCTACGAGATTGTTTTTGACCCACTGTGTATTTTACAGTAACTTAGTAAGAGGATTTGTGGAGCAGGACGAGGACGGGATACGCCAGGCACGCGGCGATTCGTAGAAGGCGTACTTTACAAAATCTGCCATTAGGCTATAGACACGGAGAAATGTCGCCGTGTGGTGTGCGGATGTTTGGCTATTTGTCGTTTTGAGGAATCGAAGCAGAGCCTTTTTCCCCCGATGGTCAGACAGGGCGTAGATCAGCTGCCACATTGTCACATGACAAAGCTTGGCGGCCGCACCAGCCGTTACGGCACCGTCGGCACGACTGACACAGGAATCCCAATCACTCCTCATTACGGTGAACCTGAGACATTCTATTAGAATGTCTGATGATCCTATCGGCACTTGCTGCGCCATCGCCTTCGTGGCATGCCTCGACGTTTGCACCGCCATCTGCTTTGACTTTGCCTCCTATCGTACGTCCTCCCCCGGGCTGGTACGATGCGAACCTGCACAATCTAATGCATAACCCACTTGTAGGACATGGCTGTACAGAGACTATGTGCAGATGCCGATGTTGTGGACGATCTGAGAAGGAACTCCAGTGGGAAGATGGAGAGCGTACCCTTTGATACATCAGAATCAGCCTGCGCCCTCCGAACCTATGGTACCTGATCCTCGCTAGCCAAAGACTGTCGTGATAGACAATCTCATTTACCAGTGAGTTTATCTGTCATTTATGTGTATACATCTAGCAGGTGTGAAGAATTCTGATGGACTGCCAGTCTTCGCTTTCACCTCCAATTATTCCCCTCACCACAGTCGAGTTATAATAAACTCTCGTGGAACACCTTTGCCATGACACTGTGACACGTCCTATTTATTAACCGCCTGTAGCCGATTTCTCGGTGTACTTTATTTGTACCATTAGGAGGGAAGAGAGGAACTTGATAATAGATTTTGCAAACGAGCCTTCTCGAAGCGTATTTACCAAATTGTTGATGGCGTGCTATCAGCACACTGACCTCTTTCATAACTTTCATGGCTCACACGAATCCGTCAACGAAAGAGCTCAAAGGAAAACAGCAGCAGCCTCCAGTAGTTCACCCCGTGTCAACACCTGAATCTTATTATCGAATGCATTCGCAACATTCCCAAGGAGTTTGGAGACATTCTTCCCGACTACCAAGTTGACAAAACGACAGGAGTCCTCTTCCTCAGGTGTCTTCATCTTCCCTTCTCTTCCATCCCACCAATTGAGCCTATATTACGTTTCTGGACCACAGCTTGAGGTATCATCGTCTCCACCCCGAGTACATCCACCAACGCATCGAGCGTCTAGGCCAGTCCTACAACCTCTGCATCCTCTCTCATGTGTGACATCGTGCGTCCCCTCCCCTTTCCTTTCCCGACTCCCTAAATGATTCCCAGTCAGAACACCAAGAACCGATTCGAGAGCTCGCAAGTGTCTGTCTAGTCAATAATATCACAGTCATCGCCTGGTCGTTAGCTTGTCACACCGACAAGCAGTAAATTTACACACACCTATGCAACACATCTGTTGGTGGTGGTGGTGGGTGAGCGCAGATGAAGCAGGGCAGTACCTGACCGCCTACAAACAGTCCGAGCATTGCCAACCAACGCTCATCCGTGAACGAGTAGACAAAATGCCAAGCGCGCTCAGTCTCCTCTGCATGGCGCTCAGGAGCATCCCGGCGATCCCGCGCGTGAACGAGACAGACGTCGAAACTCTCCGTGCTTCCTTCGATGTGCGTCCTCTATTTCCTTTCTCTTTCCCCTGGTCTACTATATTCATATGCCATGTTGGAACGGCACACACAGAACTTTGCGAAGATAGCACAGGCCGATGCGGCGCTGCTCGCGCGACTCCCACGTTTCGGCCCGAAAAAAAGTTGCGAGGCTCAAAGATGCTTTCGAACGGCCGTTCCGCACGGCACAACCCTGTCCATATCAGCGCACGCGCACCTTCCACCTCCGCCTCTAGGATGCCGCCACTGCCCATGCCACCAACTCTGAGCCAACAACCACCGAACATCCCGCCCAAACCCTCCATGGGATATCGAACAACTCGCTTTCACCCCCTTATCCGAACTGGCACGTGACACGCTAGGCAGGCACGCAAAGAAAGGCGAAGAAAGTCCACAGTGGGACATCGAGCACGGCGCACTACTTGCACTAGATGACGATGGGTTGGACATAGGCGCGCCAAGCTTGGGCTTGGAGGAAGATGCGAGCGCTGACGCGGACGCGGACGTGGATATGGATATTGCGCCTGCGCTTCGTGCTTAGCGGCGTCGGCTTAACGCGCACGACGCCGGAACATTCCACACATAGTAACCAAACTAGAGGTAGAGATGACTCTGACAGAAGACAACTGACAGAGGCGACTACACGAACCTTGCCCAAGATGTGGTTGTACTATCACCTTTGCTGGAAGGACGTTGATGTCATACTCAAGCACTGAACACAAAGGCAAGCTGCCAGTAAGGTTCTATTCCACTTCAGGAAGGTGCATAGTGGCTAGCACTTACGGAGAATATAGATGACAGGAACAGGCGGGCGTTCGTCTTGAAGAGGATTTCCTATTTCATCACCCTTTTAGATACAACTGGGAACGTGGCTCATTTTCCCTGATCCCTAGCAAGCTGCTCCTCTCCAATGCTTCGATAAACATCCTACCGATCATTCCGCCACATTGTCAATCTTTCTGCACTCTGCAATGTAAGCCTGGGAAAACAGCTGATACAACTCGTCACTGGGACGCGGCGGGGGAAGTAAGCTTCGTTGGAGAAAAAGGCTTCAACGAGACAAGGAATCTGCCCTTCGGTGCGATCGAATGGGGCAACTTGGTTGAAGTCAATGACCCAGATTCGCGGCTCGCGGTATCGTGTACAGTCGTTTGTGACGTTCGCGCAAGAACGATCTCAATATCCCGCGCATCGTTGTTGGCCTTCATATGCATTGCGCTAACAGGCGACCCATCTCTACTGCCGTATTCATGACATCGATGCCAAGCAGTTCGACGCGGTCACGGGAAGTGGGAAGTTGTAGGTGTCGAAAAATCGCTGTGGTGCGACTCGTCCGGGTTGGGAATTGACGACCGAGGAGAATGCGAGCTAAATGGGGCTTGCGAGCTGTAATAGACGGATTGTTGCGCAGGTGTGCGGGGCAGAAGAAGGTCGATGATCTTCTTCCGCAGGGCTGAAGGGAGAGGATATACTCGGCTCATCCCGTACACGCATGTCCTACTGGCGTCGTTGTAGGCAGTGAGCAGAGATATCTTCCAGAAATCTGAGTCAGTTGATATGTAGAACTCAATAGGGGTTGGCGCAAGGATGGCATTCCCAGAGGCGCTAAGTGCTTGATGAATCGACTGAAGCTGACTGTGTTCGTTCCTGAGAGTTTCGCATCCATCGATTGTGCGACACTTTTTGAAGACTCCAGGGAGCTACGATATGACATGAGACCTGAATGTTGGAAGATAAACTAGACCACGAACACCAGTGTGAAGGTAGACGATACCGAACGTCCCTCCACCAAGCCTCTTGAGCTCAATAAGATCGCTGTTCTCCTCTGAGCCGCTGGGGTGTACGTTACTTTGTACATTTAGCAAGGATCTTCGAGCTTCTTGATAATATATTGCAATTTAATTTGCAAACGAGGCATCTCGAAGCGTATTTACGATAGAATGATGCGGACTATCACACACCACACTCACCTCTTCCATAACTTTCATGGCTCACACGAATCCGTCAACGAAAAGAGCTCAAGGGAAAACAGCGGCAGCCTCCAGTGGTTCATCCGGCCTCAGGAAACTCGATAAATCATCAACCCGTGTCAACGCCTGAATCCCATCGTCGAATGCATTCGCAACGTCCCAAGGGTTTGGAGACATTCTGCCCGACTACCAGGTCGGCAAAACGACAGGAGTCCTCTCCTCAGGTGCCTCCGTCTTCCATCTCACCAACGCACGCCTGCACAGCCATGAGACTGGCTGCTTGGCTCGGACAGGGCTTAGCCTCAGCAGGGCTTAGCCTCGGACAGGGCTTAGGCTCGAACTGGGGGCTCTGGCCCCTGCTCTGGGCGCTTGCTTGACTGTCGGGGGCTTGCTCAGCTTCGTACTTGCTGGCGCCTTTCTTGGCCTCCGACTCGCGCTTGCTCGGGTGCGGTGGCCCGTGCTCCGCGGGCTTGCTTGGCTCTTGGGGGCTTGCTCAGCTTCGTACTTGCTGGGGCCTTCTCGGCCTCGGACTGGGGCTTGCTCGGCTAGCTGGGCCGGGCGTGGCACGGGCCACCGCTAGTGATACCAATACGTAGTATGAGTATGAGTCAGCGTCTAGACTGGGACCTTAAAACTGCAACCAACCGCAGGCAAAACCTGGGCAAAACGACGACCTCAAACTTTGAATGTTGGACTGCAACCCACCTGCCGACTAACGGACAGCAAGCTGGTCACTACGAATCCACCGCCATCCTTCTAATGATCAGCCGATACAGTACCCACAATGCCACTCTAGCGACGAAAATTTCCCACCAGCCGGAAATAACTTAATAAGAACCTGCCCCATCACACACTTCCATTCCACTAGCACAATGTAATAAGTTACAAATCAAGATAAAATGACTTGAGCAGGTGTCATCGAACTTCGGCATCCACGTAGACTTCTACGGGCTTCTGTGATACAGGCTCGTTCTTGCTCCCATGCATACAGTATGTTTGATGGCTCTCTACGTTGTACCTTCCATTTTAAATATGGCTCGGCAGATGGCGCCTGAAGGAGCCTGCAATAGTGCTGACGAGTGGCTCTCACTGAAGTTATATGACGCTGTTTTGGTTATTCGGTTTTTACCGGATGGCATCGGCTCATACCCTTCCTCCCGTCGCTGTCGCAGTCGCACGTGGCAATAGAGTTCATAGTTGAACTCATGTAATTGAAGTTTCCTGGGTTCCTGATGGACAGAGGAGGATAACGTACAGTAGATCAGAACATCCAGGTGAGTGAGAAGGAGGGTGTCTAAATGCGAGCGAAGTACTACTGTAGTCTATTGATGGATCTTCGCAGCATAGCAGTAGTAAAGAGAAGTAAAATATACACAGGTACTGTGGAGATGATAATATTGTTGTCTTCCAAATGGTCTCATGGGGAACAGCATCCAGGCAAAAAACCTTCGTCCTACGGTCAACAGTGTTAGCAAGATGAGCGGCGCTGCCGTTTCCGACAACGGGCCGACCCATTCCCACTGCATCACAGTACGGCAGCCGAGGTAAGGAATACTTAGGTCCGCGCAGCGGACGAGATGACTTTGTTTGTGACAACGTGCCCAGATTATTGGCGTACCGTGAGGGAGTGATGGTTGGCGCGATTGACGTTGACTGTTGAAGTTGACATCGCCGACGCCGAAAGCGAGTGATCCAAACTGTGATTGTGGAGTGACGGGAGGACGAAGGCAGGCATGAGTGAGAAAGCGGGTAGAAGAACGCGGAGTGATATGTCTTGTAGCCATCGGAGATGGAAGTGGCAGGTGTATGGAGGAGGTGAAGCCCGCATGTGTCAAGTTCACCCTGTCGTTGGGCAGTGCGAGGCTGAGTTGCGAGGTGTGGCGAGCACGGTTTGGATAAGTGCCAGTGATGATGAACGTTAAAGTCGACCGAGGACGTGGGTGGAGGGGTCGTACAGGTGGGTATCGAGTTCTGTCAGTCGGCAGCTCTTGTGAGCATCAGACACGGCAGGGTGGATGACCTCGGAGTGGGTCTCCAAACAAGAATGATTTTCACTGGAGACGAGGTCACGTCCTTGGGTACGTATCCAGCTTTGTTTGTCCTCGGTGTCACTAGGCCACTAGGTGGGGATCCGATAGCAGGACGTGCTCGTCGATGAAGTCTAATACCATAGTAGTCGACACCGGATGTGAAGCGGACTACAACGCGCTTTACAACAACATTTTTTAAGAAGTCTGACGGCGACCCGGAGGTGACCGGTGGAGGTGGAGGTGGAGAAGCGTCTGGGGTAAGTGTCGGGCTGTCGAGGACAAGCAATGGAACCCTAACCCAATTACATGTGTTAAGGCCCCAAAACCTGTTCTAAGTTCTGACCGCCAAATTGGTCTACTGTAGGTGACTAGTGATGGCACTCTGTTGGACAAATCGGCATCTTGAAAAGGAATCCAAAAAAAAGTCTATACAAAGCAGGCGCCGTGGCAGAACTACACTGGAAGTCAAATTGAACTAATCCACCGCTTCAGTTGCTTGCACTGAGCATTTCAAAATCGGTCCTGGCGGCCAGAGTTTTACAGCTTATCACCCCCTTCTTAGGGCTAATATTTCTTTTCCTGGACGGTAACGCTTGTTCATAATAGCATCTGTGCCATTCATCTCCTCATCCAGACTGTGGTTTGATGGCAGTCGTCATGATCATGGGCAACACCGTTTCAAGTTTGCAATCCCGCATTCTGGAGGTGATAATGGTGTTACATTTCCAGTACGCCTTGAGTACAGAACCCTACGTAGCACTTCTCTCTGGAATTTGGATAGCCAACTCGTGTATTTCATATATAATACTTTATGGCAGTGAGCGAGCCTGCGGCCGCCTCGGACAAACAAGCATTGATAGTGCGCACCTGGCCACGGTAGGCTCGTCTTCCAACTCCCAAGTTTCCTATGATCACGAGCTTGACATTGCGCATGGATAAACGTTCTCAACAAAACATGCGCTCTGCCAAGTGTGGGTGTCGACAGAGAATCGAGCCTGAAATCTGCGCTGCGCAGGCAGTCACGGTGTCCCGGGCCGGTCGCGAGTTTGGCTGCCTGTCGCACGCAGTCCACAACAAGGCAGAACGAAACAACCAACTTCAACTTCCTCCGTCCGAGAACAAACTGGTCAGGAAATGCGCGCGAGAGTTCTCCTTGATCATCGGGTACGGCATCGATTTTTCCATCAACTGCCATAACTACATGTTCAACAGGAGATGAGGTTAACTTGTCGGAGGCTTTACAGCAGCGCAGTAAACAGGACCGTTAGTCATACCCTAATTGCTTGAGACATACGTTCTCACATACTGTGATTATATAGACTAGGATATGTTACCGCGCGCACTATGCTCCTTCGCCCCGCATGTTCTTCTGGAACGCAGCTAACAGAATCTCGGGAACAGTGAGATGCTTCCCACTGGTAAAAGCAAAAACTGCATTATCATATTTCTATCAGGTTTTCCGTGACAAATCCTGCGACCGGCTTACACATTTGCACGTAAGTCAAAACAAAATTGGCCTGGCCTATCAAAGTTCTAGGCGTGTTTGGATACTACACATACACATGCTCACGCTCACGGCAACAACCCCGGGGCAGTGTCGACGCAGCCAACTCCGACGACATCAAACGTACGATCGTCGATGCCCATGCCGTTTTCCAATCGGGCATATGGTCGCGTGCGCCCGCCATCCACCGATCCAAAGTCCTCACGCGTCTCGCGCGCGCCTTGGAAGAGCGCGTCCCGGCTCTGGCAGAATTAGAGACGTTGCAGACAGGTCGTGCTATACGCGAGATGACCGCCAGCTCGGTCGTCTCCCTGAATGGTTGTGAGTCTATGAGTAGGTTGTGACTGACTCGGCAACTACTGAACGTGTTATTGTTCATCGTCGTCCCTTCCGTCCTTCTTTTTTCTTCGTCCACCTTTTTCAGGGATTACTATGCTGCTTTCTGAGGACGCATCAATCGTTCGTCGCGCCGCCGCAGGGAAAGCTACTCAATTATGTGCAGCGCGTAGTCTTTGGTGTGTCGCGCAAATTACCGTGCGTCCACTGCCCGTTAGAAGGGAATATGGAGTCTCATTTACTCGAATTAGCCTTTTAATCACCCTTTGCTCATCGCGATCAAGAAAATTGCCCCGGCTCTGGCAGCCGGAAACAGCGTCATCGTGAAGCCTTCAGAGGTAACGACAAAACGTTTACACGTGAAGTTCATGTGATAAACACAATCCTGATATCCTCATGCGACTGCAGATCGCACCTATTTCTGTGCTAGAATTCGCTCAGATCGCGCTCGATGCGGGAGGTAGGGTGACTTTCATATCAACCTCGAGTATACCCGTCTCAGTCTCAGTTCGCGTCGAAAGTCCCTAGCGGTGTTCTCTCTGTCCTTCCGGCCTGGAGCCACGACAGGCAAGGAACTCGTCTCGCATCCCCTTATCCGCAAAGTAGACATCACGGTGAGTTTCATGTTGCGCCAATTACGTGGCACAACTTTAAAACACACGATATCAAGGCAGGTACAGATACAGGACGCGCATTAGGAAGTATCGTTGGTGGAAACCTGGCGGCTTTTACTGCTGAGCTTGGCGGCAAGGTAATCTGGAGAAGGATTGCAAACCATGTCGTACTATTTTTGATGATGGACCAGGCCAATCATAGTTTTCGATGATGCTGACATTCTTCAGCTGTAAACGGGCGGCTTTTGCGTCTTTCATCGCCTCTGGGCAAACATGTGTTTCTGAACCCGCTTGCTTGTGCAGTCCGGTGTCTACGATGCATTCGTCTCTCAATTCCTGGATAAAGCGAGAAGCATTACAAGGCGGATGGGTGATCGTGCGTAAGCACAGCTTAATCACCCGCAATCGGATGACCTGACAGGACAGAATAGCTATGAATCCAAAGATCACGATGGGTTCTGTTATTTCGGCGCGCCATCTTCAGCGGATACATAGCCTAGTCGAGCAACGTAGTTCAGGCTCCATCCTCGTGGGTGGTGAGCAACTCATAGACCGTTCACCCTCGATGGGTTCAACTTCTCTCGAGGTAGCTTCTACCCTCCAACGGTAATCGGAGACGTATCCTTGGATGATGCGCTATGGAAGGAAGAAGTGTTCGGACCAGTTGTTGTGCTCAATAAATTCGAGAAAGTGCTGAACTCGTGATATATTGGGGTTCAATGCTGATCTTATAACTCGTCCTTAGACCGAACGTGAGGGCGTGGAATGGGCAAACGACTCAAAATATGGCCTGGGCGCGGGCATATGGACACAAATCTATCACGCGCTCATCAGGTCGCAGCGCAGATACAGTCGGCCTAGTGTGGGTAAATACCCATCATCGAAACGATCCGAGTTCGCCATGGGGCGGCATGAAAGAGAGTGGGATCGGTCGCGAGAACGGTGTTGAGGCTTCGAAGCAGTAAGTCTATTCCTGAGCCAGTGGGATGGAAGTTATTTGGTTTACGGGGTCGCACGTGCCACATAGATTCACAGAGTAAATCAACTATCGTGAACATCGCGCCAACCAAGGAGACTCTTGAGAATGATGACTGGTTTGGAGATCAGGCCGAGAATAAGCGCTACGGGTGATCCGATAGCGTAGGGCCTCGCGCTGTCCTCGTTGTCTAGCCCCTTCAGGGGGTCGTGCCGTGTCCTGCGCCGTGGAGGGTAACCAGCGGGCAAATCTTTCCAAACAGTATTGTATTACCTCAATTACACATGCTGTTTTGATCAGCCATCATGTAATAACAAGGTTGGGTGGAATAGAAATACATTTCATCTTTATGAGTATTACTTCTGGAAGAGGCGGGCGGTCGTGAAATGAGGATGTCAGGTACAGGAGGAAGGGTTGAAAGCGTGCCGTATTCCTATGGGGCTGCGGTGGCACTATCGATAATGATTATAGATGAATGGGGAGTAGGGAGAATCTCTTCTTCGGAGTGAGACGGGGATAAGGGGACCGGCGATGAGGTGATTTGTTTAGGATTGCTTCGTAGCGTACCGTCATCACGTTCAACAGAAATAAACGATTTTGAGTCGTGAGGGAGAGACAAGTGATGGTGGGCAGAGTGGTGCAAATAGGGTAGGAAGTTTCGTCCCACAGGACGGGATCCAGCGATTGCGTGGAAGTCGAGAACGCGGTCGGTTGTGAGTCTGTCCATCGTGCAGGAGATATAGACGGTCCGAATGACCCTGAGTATCGTCCGCGCGTGTCGTCGCTCAACTTCCGACTCTTGATCATCGTGCGCCATGAACGTGATTCGATTCCACAGCGCACAGACTGATATCTTGAGTTCGGCAGTGTCCCGGCCATGTCGAAATTGCGCGCATACGAAGCGTGTGGCGTATCAGTCCATCCAGGTTGAGGGTGTAGTCTACTTTATGGTGGGGAGGTGCCAGGCGTTCGACGATATGGATGAGGTTGGCGAGGAGTGCGCTGTCGCCGTGGGCGAGGTAGGTCTGCAGAGTATCCTCCGAGATGCCCAGTTGGCATGACAATATGGAACCAGTGTTGGTCGCGCTCTTGCACGCTAGTGCAATAGCAGCGGCCATGCATTGGGGGAGATGGCAACATCTGGGTCGTCGTCATGGCTGTGTGCTTCCGCAAGGAGCCAGAAGTCAAGAGACCCGAATATATGCGCCGTTGGATTGTGATCCGAGTCCCAGGAATGGAGAGCCTGGTAGAACGTGACCGAGGAGTGGGTTTAACAGTCTAGGGCTCATATAAACATTCCTCCGCCGCTCTTGATGGCTTCAGAAACCAGTCCAGATGAGAAGTGCGTTCGATGAAGAGGAAGATCGTGTATGCCATGGCGGGGACGCGGTTTATTACCTCCGACAGTATGTTCCAGGATCCATCATTCATGCGAGCTGAGAAAACAGGTATGCGCCAGAAACTCCTCCAGCTCGTTATCCTCCTCCAACGAATTCAGTGTCCAGGACAGGCTCGACGTCGATATCTGGCGAAAGCCTGAAAGCGATGTCCTCTGTGTCCTTCGTAAACCCGCGGAAAAACCGTTTGCTCTGCCGGTGTTCTATGACGGATATTTTATACCAGCCGTCCAAGCTCACGAGCTTGTGTCCGTGCATTTTGAAGCGATGGTCTTGAGAATGCGGAGGACGACCCAAGAGACTCCTGTGGCGCAAAACCAAGCGACCTTGGTGAGCGGGTGTAATACGGGCTGTCGTGGCAAAAGATAGGCAACATGGTGATGCACAGGTATAGGCCGAGGCAGAAACCCATGCACAAAAGCCCGGTCGAGAAGATCGTGCGATGAATGGTGGATAAAAACACCATGAGACCCGCGAAAGAAAGGAATACAGAACATGAAGCAACGCAGGCAAGGCTCGACGGCCCAAGGTAAATGCGGCTTCTCTATGCCCTCGGCGAAAAACGCGCGGATGCGCGCGCGCTTGTGGGGCTGTAGCGGGGTTGCGTCGTGACACGGACATATCGGCGGGCCACTGTTGCAATGAAGTGGCCAGCAGAGCGCAAGTGAGACTGATCACGAGGCTGCAGAACCAAAGTGAGTTGTACCAGATGGCGGTTATGGGTGGCTTGAACGTTGAGGGATCGGGTGGTACTGGTGGTACGAGATGGTTTGCGATGACCCATTGGTCAAGATTTCGGTGATGGTGGCGAGATAGAATGTCTGGACGTCTTGCGCGCTCGGCTGCAGGCTTTGGTAGGTCACCACAAGGAACCGCCGCAACGGTAGCCGAGAACAACCCGTCTATGATAATAAGAAAATGATCAATATACTGTATGGTCACGACCGGGCGTATAATAACAGGTCCGCAGAAACGTAAAGCAACGCACAAAGACAGTATTCCATCGGCGTCCCCTTTCCATCTCTCCGCAGCTTTTTTGTCTTCCTCTTCAGCCTGTTGAGGTACATGGAAAAGAGCGCGCCCGATCCGTCCGTGTAGTTGGCTCTGCCTGGGTTCTCCACTGGAAGTGGGCAAAGGTGGGCTCTCAACATCGTAAAAAAAGTCCTGGGTGACTTTGGATGGAAAACGTTGAGCTGCCAGTGCAGATATGGTGATTGGCACCAGCGTCGTACTGCATCACTGACACCCGCCCGCATAGGGTAACCCTCAGCGATCCATCCTGTATCCCTGCTTGACAATGGGAGCTTGAGACACCTGAGTTACGGTAAACGTAGCTGTGCAATAAAGACGCCATGGGTGGCATCCGGACGATGTGCCGTCGGCTAGCAATTCAATTATTGAAGCGGACTTCGTCGGTCGCTAAACCTGTGCCTGTCTCGGTAGTCTCGGATACTCCCTTCATCAATTGAAACAAGTCGGTTGTCCTTCCTCTGTGACACATGGCTGGCCTTCATATCTAGTTTGATAAAGCTTGATGGCTTGGCATATTCTCTTTATGAATCCGTTTCTTATGGTATTGAAGTCAAGGACTTGTCCTGACTCGGATCGAATACAAAAATAACGCATCTACCAGTACTATTCTAAACACGATAATTCGGTGTGTCCAAGGCCATAAATACAGTGTGACATTAAAGTACACCTACATGAAAAAACATCATTTTCGTGATCCTCTTTTTCCGTTTGATATCCTCCGCGGTTTATCCTTCCATATTACCTCTGAGCGCTGCAATTTCGCTCCAAGTGCGTCCATCGCCAAACTCACCTCCTCGATAAAGGTCCGCGTATGGGCGAGCAGCGCGTCCGCCCAAGTCTCCTTCCAACGACACCCTCCTAATAGAGGCGTGACCGGAGACCCGGTGTGACTGGCGCATCGCGTAGTTGCGCTTCATCATTGTCTAATGGGAAGGGTACGTCCGGGCGTTCGCGCAACCAATGTTCCGTAGACGGACTAGGAGACCTCGGCTGCGTCACGGAAACCCAGTGCGCACCTACGAGGCCCTCGAACCAGCGCTCCGTCGCGCGTACACATGGCAACGATCCACTCCCAAGCGTGTGCTCGGGGAACGAAATCACGCGTGGAAAATGGAGTGGAAGATAAATTGGCGCACGTTGCGCTGACCCTCCACGTGATGCGCTCGAAAGGGTGTAGATGGGGGTACAGCCACGATGGCATGCGCGCGCACGACCAGAGCGGTGCGCGCACAGCATACTCCCAACCTGTGAGCGCGAGCGTCGCATCGCTCTGCACATCCCGGGTTGCGCCAGCGCACGACGAAGCGAGTCATCTGCATATCCCAATGGCGCACTCGAACTCCTTGCTCTGCAATACCGAATATGCCGTGAAGCGCGCTCAGGGGATAGCGAGCCGGGTGTAAAACCCTCCAGAGTGGTACGATATCAGGTAGCCAAGGCGTTTCCATGTTTCGCGCACAGCCGCAACATCTTCATCGCACAGCGGTGCAGAACCGCGCCATCCTGTATCACGTGCGCCTGGAACCTCGGGGTCACCGAAATGCGCTCTGGGCGTTCTGCGAGGGAATGGAGATAGTCGTGAGTTGAAGTGAGGCCTCCTGTGGTTCATGTGAAATAATGGCCCTTCGTCAAATGGCGGGCCAGGAGTACGGGCCGACGGTATGAGCTGACGCCGCAGGCGTCCGTGGGGGGAGTCCGGGACGTCAGTCTCTGAGCAAAGCAGGTGCTGCGACAATTGAAGAGTTTGACGAGCAACTCCCGAGTCTTGCACATACAGTCATGATTTGTCGCGGCTCGAGGTCCATCCAGATATCGTCCAAGCATTCTCCAGGGAGCTGAAACATAAGAAGTGTTCGGAGATTCAGGCACGATGTAGGAGGGGGAACACCGATGCTCGTACAGCTCAAGCAAGACTACCTCCGAATTGATCGGGTTTGGGACGTTATCGTAATATCCATATATCTTAGGAGCAATAATCTGTGCTGATGCGGGCGATTTGGTCATGCCGACCTGCGTGCAGATAGCGCACCGGTCACGACAGGCATGGTAGATGCGAGTTGTGTGGTGCCTTACAACGCTTTGGTAGTATATGTTGGCCGACCACGCGGGAATGTGTGCGATCATAGAATGAGGTCCAAGAGGAACGCTCTCGGTCAAAAGTGACCAAGATCATCTACAAAAACAGACCGATCAATCAAAACCGCGGGGATAAAGAGGATCATACTTGTTCTCCCACATGGCAAACATCTCACATCCAGTTACCACCGGTATAGTGACTTCTTATCATGGGCTTTACTCTTCCCTTTTTCTTCCGGTTGACGATGGCACCCCTATGGTGGAGTTACGGCTGATGCGACAGGCATGTTCGCCAGCAGCTGCGGCTGCGGCAAATTCTTGAGGGCTGGGATGTCAACGTGGGGAAACGCTGTCGACATTGTAATGGCTGGGATAGCTGGAAGAATACTTTTTATGTTATGTTTTGTTATAAGCCGACAGTTGCACTACGTTCAGGAGACCTGGGTGGTAAGTCGCACAGGATGCATGGATCGACAATGAAGAGAGATACCAGCGGGAAAAGCTGATGAATTGTCTGCCGGAAACGGGGGAACAAGAGGCTGACATATAGCAACTTTGTCGGGGTGCTCGTAACAAGGACTGCAACAAGCAGAACAAAAGTGTTAAGAGAAGTAAGAATGCAAGTGTGCGAGGATTTACTAAGGTCTGGGATGTTGTTGATCCCAGCCGTCAGAAGCCTCAAAGCGCTCAGTAGCTAAAGTGTCACTAAAGACGTAAATGAGGCAATAGTTATCGCTTGCTTAAATCACAATCATCAGATTGGGGACATTGAACACTTCGTATATGAACTGTGAACTATAAAAGCAAAAGAATGCTGTCTTAAAGCACCGGGAAACAAACGAATATAAAATGCCTACCCAGTGCGATATTTTATTTTCGGATGAGGCAGTGAGGCAAACCACCAACTTGGCTCAGATTAGGTAAGAGAACTGGCCTGGGCGTGGCGATTCGCTAGTGGCAAATAACCCGCTTGTAACAATGCCAACAGAAGCAATACACGGACTTCACGCCCGGGGGCAGTGAGGGCCATGTATGCAAGTCGTAGAAAAGGCGCAGTCAAATACAACGGGTGGTACTGGTAGTGCCATCTGAAGATCTCGATGCTGTAATCGTGACTTTCGCCCGGCCGCTCAGCCTTATCGACTCGACTCGAGGCAGTCATTTTTCGAACAGTACCATGAACAGGATATTCGGCACCTCGTGGTCGAGCAAAAGCCAAAGGCGACATTGCAGGATGTTATCGATCAGGTGTGTGTGGCTTCCCTAGAGAGGCATACTTCACGTTCCACGTTCGTATTCACCAGCGCATACACTAGACGGATTCTCGCTCAGCCACCATCGAAGTCAAGATAAAAAAGCTGCATGGAGAGCTTGTGCGTTACAAAGAGCAGATGAGCAAGCTGCGTAATGGACGCGGGAAAGGTGCGATTTCTCGTCACTTTCGTCTAGGTATGTGTGTAACTTGACACCAATATAGGAAGCGATCCAGCAGCGCGCCATGCGTACGCTCAACGCAGAAGCGCATGTACGAGGCGCAGCTAGCGCAATCACCCAACAGACCTTTATATCGAGAGTACCGCCCCTTGCCACGGAGAACCTACGGAATACCATGTGACGCTGGACGCCATGTCGCAGGCAAACAAAGAACTGCGCAAGCAATACGGCAAGATCGATATTGCCAAGATCGAGGTGCGTCGCCGTTTCGGGGGGACGGACGTGTCGTCCTCGCACGAGAGAGGCCGAGGCTGATCGCTGCTTTTCTGGTCGTTTGTAGAATATGCATACGATATGGAGAGTTGTTTGGAGCAAGGCGAACGAGGTCCAAGAGTCGCATGGCGTGTCTATGCGTTCCGGACGAGATTTGGACGAATGCGGGATCTTGAAGCGGGTGTGTACTTTCCCTTAGTGGGTGATGATTCTCACCCCTAGGGTTGAAGCGTTGTGTGGTAGG